>OZ037767.1:3657679-3674506 GCA_964035545.1 Bugula neritina
TTTGTAATTTCCGAACAAAATATAAAGTAAAATACAATAAATATATGGAATGATATGACAGTCTAATTTATATAAAGTTTGTAATAACATAGATGTAATACATCAAGAAATGAAACATACATGTCATATGTAATATCGCATACTTAATGCACTATAATATATTTATATTACAAAACATTATATATAGTTAACTTCATTAGCATAGTTGTTCATATAAACTTATATTATGTACAGAGCAGTTTACTAAATCATCATAACTATACTCAAATTTATTTTACTAAGAGCAGAAAATAACTATGTCATTATATTCTTGGTATAATAAATTTAGTTTCAATTAAATTATATTTGATTCATGTTGACTTATGTCACAGTTGTGTAGTAATATTAATAAGCAATTCAAATTACTATAAACTTTGCGTAAAATGTGCAAAAAATATGTTTTTAATACTTTAATTTTATTCATAAACAAAGCAAATTGTAATTTTCGTTCTTCAAGACTGTAAATATTTTTAAAAACAAAGCAATTGTCATTGGAGCTTCACTTCATTCATATCCTTTATGAAGTTTTGCTAATTAATGTAAAGTTTGTAGATGTAAGCACTGCTATCTTATCACAAGCTATTAAAGCTTGTTAATTAAATCATCAAATTAGCTTAGTAGATTCTTGAAGGCAATATTATGACTAAAATTGATATCTATAATATGCCTTTTAAAAAGCAAATGCTTACTTGAATGTCTACAGAAGAAATAATATGGTAGGACTTTATGCTAAGCATAAATGAATCTCCCAAATGCAGCCATTGTCTAGGGGTTAGAGCGTTTGCTTTGTGAACACGAAGTCATGGGTTCGAACCCCGACAAAGGCCATTGGTGATGTTAGGAAGAGCATCCAGTCACAATTGCTCCTGTGTCTCATTTAAACAAGTCCTTAGCTCGCTCCAACAAAAACCCTTTCCATTGGGGTTTCTCGCAGGGATAGTGACTATAAACTTGCATAAGTTTTCTTTATAAATGAATATCTCAAAACATATTTTCATAAAATAAAATATGAATTTAGTTTGAGCAATCAGTTAAAAGTCTCGTTAATATCACCAACTAGAGCCATACTTCAAAAGTACACATATATAGCTTATGAATAAATTTATATACAGGCTACTACATTTTATTTTAATAATGATAATGGAGATGATCTTGAAAATGTTTACTTATCGTAAAAAAGAACATAGGTGTAATTCTTCACCTTTAGCATTAGATTCTATTTGATATGTTCATAATTTTGAGTTAGCTGCCAAATTTATTCTGCAATTTATATCAAAATTTGAGAGAGGACAACTTCACATATAAAAGTCGAGAAATTTATAAACCCATGTTTCTTGAGAATTTATTTTTTGAACTCTAATCAAATAGATGAACTTTAACAAATAAGCAAACTTGAAAATCAGTCAATGTGTCATTTATTGCCTTGTAAACAGCAGCATATCTCTGTATATAATATGCTGTTGTATATACATTAGTACTGCCTAATTTAATCAAACTTGATGGAGTTTTTATAAATTAGCATAGAATAAGCATGTCAAAAGTTGCAAAAAAACTTAAAACAAGTACCTTGAACTCCACTTGAAATGTTTTAATAATGATAACAACAAAAGACAAGCTGCTTTCTGACTAGTTGCCTGTCATGTGACCAGTTAGTTCCGGTATCAACCAGTATTGTCTTCACTGTTATTATAGCGACTCTGCCTACTTATTCAACACTCAGTAATACAACTCATCTCTATAAATAATTTGCATCAAATTAAAACAGTTCTCAAACCATCTATCTTATTTGTTATAACTTACCTAATAGTCCTCCAGGTATTTAGAAGACAGCATAATAATATTATGTTATAATTACCTCTTACAAGCACGCCATGTTACAGGTATTTGCATTAATTATAAGCTTTACTTAAACTGGAAAGCATTAAATATTCGTTGCTCTTATTTTGATATAGCCTAGGAAATTCACTGTTGTATGTGCGTTGTTAATGCTATTTTGACTAGCTATAGAATCCCGGTTTTATTTATTATGTACTTCGATAAACTTGGTTTGGCAAACGATCAACTACATAAACTAGTTGAAACCAGTTTTTGTTATGCTATAGGATATGGTTGGACACATTCTAATAGATAAGCCTGCAAACTGGTTGTTCCTACAAAATTAGTAAACAGCTACATACAGCAAAGGCTGGTAATGCTTTAGCATTATTTCTTTAACTCTTGATTCTCTTAGAACAACTTATTTCAGTCAATGGGAAAGCTTCAAAGGATCTTGTTGTCAGCAACTTTGCTATAAGTTCATAGTTGAACTACTGCTCCAGCAGACTCAACACTGCAGTACGTGGACTATACAAGTTGAGAAGAACCTATCTGGTAAGTAATTATATGTTCTTGTGTAAGTTTTTCGTTATATCTTGCAGTTACAGTAATATGGTATGCAATGCATGAGAATTGCAAGGGTACACATATGCAAAGGATGACATACTATAGGCATAGGTTTGTGTGCAATTAATTTGCACCAGTCTCAGCTTATAAGCAGTCAACAGTCTTCATAGGTATTTTATTGCTGTGTTGAAAACCAACATCAACATGTCAGTCTATTGCCTGCAACTGCAAACTGATAAATACAGTAAAAATAGCAACTCTGAAGTTTTAAAACTTATTTTAATATTATTGCACCAGAAATACTTATCAAGGAAGCAGCAGTGGTCTAGGGGTTATAGCGTTTGCTTAGTAAACACTAAGTTATGGGTTCGAGCCTAGACAGAGGCCATTGGTGATGTTAGGAACAGCATATAGTCATAATTTCTCCCGTGCCTCATCTGAATAAGTCCTTATATAGCTGCTTTAAGAAAAAACCTTTTAATCAGGAGGTTCTCACAGGGATAGCGACTATAAACTTGCGTGAGTTTATAGAAATACTTATCCAGTTGAGCACAATATGGTATCAGATCTTTAGAATATGTGTTGTCTGTCTGTCTGTCTGTCTGTCTGTCTGTCTGTCTGTCTGTCTGTCTGTCTGTCTGTCTGTCTGTCTGTCTGTCTGTCTGTCTGTCTGTCTGTCTGTCTGTCTGTCTGTCTGTCTGTCTGTCTGTCTGTCTGTCTGTCTGTCTGTCTGTCTGTCTGTCTGTCTGTCTGTCTGTCTGTCTGTCTGTCTGTCTGTCTGTCTGTCTGTCTGTCTGTCTGTCTGTCTGTCTGTCTGTCTGTCTGTCTGTCTGTCTGTCTGTCTGTCTGTCTGTCTGTCTGTCTGTCTGTCTGTCTGTCTGTCTGTCTGTCTGTCTGTCTGTCTGTCTGTCTGTCTGTCTGTCTGTCTGTCTGTCTGTCTGTCTGTCTGTCTGTCTGTCTGTCTGTCTGTCTGTCTGTCTGTCTGTCTGTCTGTCTGTCTGTCTGTCTGTCTGTCTGTCTGTCTGTCTGTCTGTCTGTCTGTCTGTCTGTCTGTCTGTCTGTCTGTCTGTCTGTCTGTCTGTCTGTCTGTCTGTCTGTCTGTCTGTCTGTCTGTCTGTCTGTCTGTCTGTCTGTCTGTCTGTCTGTCTGTCTGTCTGTCTGTCTGTCTGTCTGTCTGTCTGTCTGTCTGTCTGTCTGTCTGTCTGTCTGTCTGTCTGTCTGTCTGTCTGTCTGTCTGTCTGTCTGTCTGTCTGTCTGTCTGTCTGTCTGTCTGTCTGTCTGTCTGTGTTGTGTGCGAGCACTGTATTTACCATCAATCTTCATGTTTGCTAAAAAGATGCATTGTTTGTAGTGTACAGAGCTGTTTTAGTTACAAAGCCAAACCATGAATAGACTACTTTTTTCTCCAGTCACTCGCAATATTCTAGCTAGAAAAGTTTCACAGATAACTCCTCTAAGCTTCATTTCATCTGGAAAACTTCGACTTGATGAAGAGAAATTGTAAGTATGACAACTCCAACTTTATAGCTTATAACATGCAGTTTGTGTGACAACTCCAAACCATTGGCTATAATGACTTGTAAAAAGTAAGACAACTCCAATATGCTTCTACCATTATTGAGGTTCTGCTAGGAAGATATGACAACTTTTAAATAGATAATAATATAATGACAATGCAAATATATATCAATAGTTGTTTTTCAATTAAATTTAAAATTTTGTTAGCTGTTTTTTGTGTTGCATAATATAATAGAATCAACTAGTGAAGTTACTTTTGAGTATTTTTATCTGCAAAAACAACAAAAAAGCTTCAATTATTAATATGACACTAGCATACAGTTTGCAGTAAAGTTTCAATTATTATCCAACAGAAAAGGAGCTCAATGGACAGATGATGCTAAAGTAGTGATAATTGGAGGGGGGTGTGTCGGCACGTCCCTAGCTTACCATTTAGCCAAGAAAGGGGTCAAGGACGTTGTGCTGTTAGAAAAGAGTGAGTTGACTGCAGGCTCCACTTGGCATGCGGTAAGACACCTTCCAAAACCAAGTATACAAAACAATTCAATTCATTTGATTGATTGATTGATTGATTGATTGATTGATTGATTGATTGATTGATTGATGGAAGGCAATACAATTTGTTGTATAGTTTTGTGCAAAAATCTTAAGTTGGTGCACATCTGCCAAGTAAGTCAATAAACTGTAGTATCCTTCATTTAAAAGTATGTGATTCTGTTATAATATCATATTAATTGTCAATAAAGGTTTTGTAGCATTATATAACTTATCAAATGTGTTTAACTTCTCACCCAGTGTTTTCAAAGCTAGAGTGATAAGTAATTTTATACATGTATGCCAGTGATGGTATACTGAGCCTTATGGTGATGGCTTTATATAATTGGGTTGATTCAATTGTAGGCGGGGTTAGTGACATACTTTAACGGAACAACCAACATGAAAAAGATCCATCACTACTGCATGGAAGTGCTTGCGAATATAGAAAAAGAAACTGGCCAGGTTTGATTATAGAACGGCTTTTAATATTTATTTGTTGTGTTTATGTTATACACTCAAGCAAGCTGTGTGATAATTAACATGACCAATTTATCTAAATATAACTGTTTGTACTTTAATTGCTATATTTTCCGACTTTTAATTAAAATAAGCTATTATTAATAGTGATGAAAAAGAACGGTGACATTAATATATATTTAAAAACCATTTCTGTTGTCTTCTCATTTAAATTTTATGTAACAAAGTAATAGTTATATAGTTGTGGTATTCATATATAGATTTGTTTTTATATAAAACATAGCTATTGTATTATTGGGGGGTTCTTTGCTATAATATAATATTAGGGGGCCTATTATACATTTTATAAAAAATTCAGCAAGTTTTGACTGACAATAGTAAGTGTTGTATGCTGACGGTTGATTAACCCATGTGGATTAAATAATAGGTAATATAATATGATGTGAGAAATGCAATTGGTGCTTTTCTAGTTTAAAAATACTGATATGAAACATAAAAATAAATATTTTCAAGATACATTATTGAGTTGTCTTCTCTTTTATTAGCAAGTTGGATTCCATAACTGCGGAAGCCTTAGATTAGCTACGACTGAAAGCCGACTAGATGAAATGAAGTATCAGCTATCACGGGCATTATGGCATCCGGCCCATATTGAGTTAATTGGTCCAGAAAAAGTTCACGAGCTACACCCTTTGCTGAATATGGACATGGTAAGCTATGAATTAATTACTGTATTGTTATGTTATTATAATATATTGCTATATAGCTCAACAGCTGGCAAACTGCAAATGGAATATTATTATGACTCTGGTTAAAGAGAGTTTTGAAGAGGCTATTGAAAGGAATTTACAAAATAATTAATGTTGTTAGCCTTTGGAATAGTGTAAGGGCTCTACAATATTATTTGTTAAGGAAGCATTCTATTAATAGGGTTTATTTTACACTGTCATCAAAGTAAACCATAAGCAATGATAGGCTATAGTTTATAATAAAACAGACATTCTTATGGGTTTTCTGTCATTCAAGTTCATTAAAAATTACTGTAGAAAAAGAATGTTCAAAACTAACTATAGATTTCCAGTTATATCAAAATAGTTTTTTGCATACTTTTAAAATAACACGTGTACTTTTTCTAGATTGTAGTTGAATTACTAGATATTTTTTAAACAAAAATACTAAATAATTTGCGGTTCTGCATTTATATTTGTAGATCTTAGGTGGCTTGTACACTCCAAATGACGGGCACGTCGACCCATACTCTCTAACTCAGGCCTATGCAACTGGTGCTAGGGCTAACGGTGCTCAGATAGTTCAGTATTGTGATGTTTCAGACACAACTTTAAAGGAAAATGGTCGCTGGGAAATACAGACAGACAAAGGAGTTATTAAAACTGACCATGTGGTCAATGCAGCAGGTTGACTATTGTCATAAATCATGCTAGAATTTGATTATATGATCACCTCAAACTTCGTTAACAAAATTCACTGTTTTATTTACTGTTTATTACTACATATTATAAAACAAAACTTGTTCACTCTTCTATTCAATGTGCAGCCTATAATATGCTTAGCTAATCCAACTTTTCAAAAATATCTATCCAGGTCTGTGGGCTAGAGAAGTTGGAAAACTAGCTGGAATAACTTTGCCTATCATACCTGCCCATCATCAATACGTAATCACATCTAGTCTTCCTGAGGTAGAGGCGTTGGAAAGAGAGACACCAGTGATTAGAGACTTGGAAGGTGTTAACTGCATTAACTAAATCTATACACTAAATCTGTATAAACAAATGTTTACTAAGGCATCATTATGTATTTGATTGTTTATTTTATGAACTGCTTCTTGGAGTTGTATAACCTTTGTTTGTGAATCAAATTTGTGGAGCAAAACACTATTTTAGATGATTAATTTCTGAGTAGTTAGTGTTTTGTTGTATTGTTTTACAGGATCGTATTACTTGCGGCAAGAAAGGGGAGGATTACTGTACGGCCCTTATGAAGATAGAGAAAAAATGGATCTTTGCTATGATTGGTATGACAATGGGCCACCTCAAGGTATTTTTAACTTTCTTTCTATAACCAACTCTATTCATTATGTATTTGAAAATAGTGCTTTAAACTCTGTTTTAGTAGTTAAAATATTATTATTATACATGTTACTAAATTCTTGATAAGCACTAATAATTATTTCATATAGTAAATCCTAATAAGCACTGCATGGTAAGTAACATAATAAACACTAATATGCACTGATGAGCACTAATAAGCAATATCAAGTCAACAATTGATACTTATAAGCACCAATAAGCCGATGATACAAACTGGTAAATAATAGTAAACATTAATGACCACTGATAAGCATTAGTATAGACACTAATTTAAGTAAAAACAAGCACTGATGAGCAATAATAGGCACTAATAAGCACAAATGAACTCTTATATAATTCACAGAATTACATTTGTGTTATTATTAAGGATTTGGTAAAGAACTGTTCCAGCCGAACCTGGACAGAATATCTGACAACTCAGAGATGGCCATGCAGCTGGTGCCGTGCTTGGAAAGAGCAGAGATTCAGACTGTCGTGTCCGGTCCTATAACTTACGGTCCGGATATTCTACCTCAAGTGGGACCTTTTCAAGGATTACACAATTACTGGGTATCTGCTGCACACACGTGAGTCTGTTGTAACGCGTGACCTAGTCGATTATATGGCCTAGTCGATCATGTGACTTACTTTATCATGTGACCTAGTTGATCATGTGACCTAGTCGATCATGTGACCTAGTTGATTTACCCTCTATAACAGTTGGCTCGAATAATCTGCTCTTTATAAAAATTGACCAAGGTAGTCTCCGCATTGAACCGCATAGCTCAGTTATCTAAATATTGCTAACACATACACAATTATTGAAAAGTCATGTCAAAGTTGCCAGTTTTTACATTGCAGATATGGCATAGCTCATTCCGCAGGGTTCGGTGACTACTTAGCTGATTGGATAATACACGGAGAGCCTCCTTTTGAATGTGCCGAGACGGACCCCAATAGATATTCTCCGAAATGGTGCACTGAGTAGGTTGACCTTAACCTGTTTATTTCGTGTCATCTCATTTCTGAGCAATATTTGTCTATATGTGTGTGCGTGCATGTGCGTTTACGCATGCATGTGCGTGTGTGCGTATGCATGTGTGCGTGCGTGCATGAGTGAGTGTGTGTGTAAGTTTTCTTGATAAATTAGCAACAGTTGCCAATTACTGCCTAGTTTTTAAACTTATACTAAATGTTTAGCCTATATTATATTAATACATCTTATTAAAGATATCATTGGTATTGTGTATGAGACATATCAATGCTATCTGCATGTTATTGTAATCTAAAACACTTTCAGTGAGTTTCATTTGGCAAAGGCACGAGAGACTTATGGTATGAACAACCATCCTCCATTCCCCAAGGAGGTGAGACCCGCCGGGAGGCCCACATGTAGGACAACTCCCATATACAAACTCCAGAAAGAATCTGGTGCCCAGTTTTCCTTCTCTGCAGGTATTCAAGCAACACTACACGTAGAGAGGCTCTAAACTCATGATTTAAACTATTGCAGCTTCAAATCTTCATTTATTAAAATGTTATTATATCATTATGTTATAATTATTACGTCATTACCAACTATAACTGTAAGTAATTATCATTTTTATATTGTTATGATATTTTCTGTATGCTGTAATATTTTTTCTTGATTTTTTTATGATTTTTATCAATTCATAATTTATGTTACTATATAGTTGCCACATTACTATAAGCTTATAGTTGATATATTACTACATAGTTACTATATTACTATATATAGTTATTATATTACTGTATATAATTATTATACTACTATATATAGTTATTTTATTGCTATATATAGTTAATATTTTACTATATAATAATTATATTACTATATATAGTTATTATATTACAATATAGTTACGAGTATTATATTACTATATTACTATATTATAGTTATCATAACAACAGTATTGCTACTATTATGTGTATCGTTATGCTGTCTCTATGATTGTGTAGGATGGGAGACGGCAGACTGGTACGCATTACCTGGAGATGAGTCCGGATATATTCCCTCCTTCAGACGGACAAACTGGTTTGAGCCAGTGGGACGGGAATGTAGAGGAGTTCTGGAGAACTGCGGAGTGATTGATTTGAGTGCCTTTGGCAAGTTTGAGTTGACCGGCCCAGACTCTGCTAAACTCATTGATTACTTGTATGCTAACGAAGTACCTAAGGTAATTACACACATACACACGCATATGCACGCACACACGCACACGCGCACACACACACACCCACACACACACGCACACGCACACACACACACACACACATACACGCACACGCGCACACACACATGCGCACACACACACACGCCCCCACATGCAAACAAACACATTCATTTTAAGCATGTTCTTTATATCATACCATGTCATCATAAACTGAAACATTTTGTAGAAAGGAGAGATTAAAGTTTCCCACATGTTGACCTCTACTGGCACTGTGTACGCTGAGCATACTGTGTCTTGCATGGACCCGGAGAGGTTCTGGTGTGTAACTGGTGGCACGTCAGAGCTTCATGATATCAGGTATGAATAAACCAACATAACTAATTAGCAAGTAATACTTACTAATGTTTTACTTACACTTATACGACTTACACGCTCCCTATGCACTGTACAGTGGGATTACATATAAAATGTGTCCTTTACATTATACAGTGTGCTTATACTTATACTCTAAGTTATGCCATCTTTTCTTGTATTTTTATGACAAACAACTGCACCCACAACACATCATTTTTGACTTTTCCTGAAAAACCTCCTTCTGATACAGATTATACATCATGAACTTTACATCAAAGCTTTACAAAATATCTTCCTCAACACAAAATACATTATTTTGATATATACGAATATTGCTACACCCGCAGATGGATGGAAATGGTAGCTAAAGAGCGAAACTACAATGTTAAGTTTGAAATGATTTCTGACGAATACATGGTGGTGAGCATAGCAGGGCCCAAGTCTAGGGAGGTCATGGCGAAACTTACAGATGCAGACGTGTCAGGAGAATCTTGGCCTTTCATGGTTCAGAAGACGATAGAGCTAGCTGGGGTCACTGCCCACGCCTTTCGACTCTCCTACACTGGTTTGTTGGTGCTCAGTCTATTTTCTAAAGTGATTGGGGCAGCTAAGTTTATAATGTAATATAGAAATTAAACCAATATTAGAATAATGCTGTTATTTTATCATTATGTAGTGTTGACTGAGCAGTTACTCAGCTATTTTAGAACCTATAAGGCTATCTTAACTTAAGTTAGAACGTCAAAACAAATAATGATAAATATCAACAGCATATATTTATTTAAAGGCTTTGCAGTGATATCTGTTTAAACCTATTATAAATGTCTTTCAAACATGTTTATTAGTTTATATCTTTTTCAAAATAACAAAAGGAAAATATAAAATTCTTCTTTTCCTACTGTTCAGTGATTGTGGAATTATGCTTGCGGATTGCATAATATGTTGTTGACTATATATATACAGTACTGTATTAACAGGTGAATTAGGCTGGGAACTATACATCAAGCCAGAGAGCATGCTCTCGCTATACAAAGCTATCCAGGAAGCTGGAAAAGAGTTCCAAATGGTGAAGTTTGGAAAGTTTGCGCTTGATTCCCTGCGACAGGAAAAAGGAATGCGAGGTTGGGGCATGGAGGTAGCCTATATCTATTACTATATAATACTATACTTTACTATATATTACTACCTATGTTTCTATAGATTATTGTATATCACTCTGTATTACTCTATACTACTATATACAAGTATACTATAACTATATTTTCATGTTACTATATACTAATACTTGCTATTATATATTACTGTATAATATTATATATTACTATATAATACTTTGTATTACTATATATTACTCTATACAACTACATATTACTCTATAATGCTTGGTAAGCCTAGGGCCACACGGTGCGTATTTTCGCATGCGAAAATTGAAACCACAAGTAGCAAAGGTGTCCACTGTGCGCGTTGAGAAAACATTCGCACTTGTCGCTCTGCATTTTCAACGCAAGTGCGAATCGTCTCTGTCGTCGTCACCTAATTGGCTGGTAGTTATTCAGCGAGCCCAATTCCCTTATTTTAGTGCTACATTCCAGTAAATTGCGTTTTATTGAAAGCGAGTGCGATTTAAAAATGAAAGCTTTATTTATCACGCATCACTGACGCTACAGTGGACACCTTTGCTACTTGTGATTTCAATTTTCGCATGCGAAAATACGCACAGTGTGGCCCTAGGCTTAGTGATATAATATGTGTTTTTCATTTGCTCTGTTCTAACATAAACGCATGTCACAAATGTGACATATAAATGTTTATGTAAGAAAAAATGTGACATGTGGCACACTTTGTTCTACATGATGCATTTATGTTGTGCACATGTTTTTTATAGCATATTGTTGGGGACTTATTGTAGATGACTAAAGGTACAAATGCTCTTGAAGCTGGGTTAGGGATGTTTTTAAAGCCAAACAAAGTGAGTATATTATGTTACTACTACTACTGCTACTGCTACTGCCACTGCTACTGTAACTGCTATTGCTACTACTATTACTACTGCTACTACTATTAATACTTACCATTGCTTGTAGGAAGCAGACTTCATTGGAAAGGATAAAACCAAGAAAGAAGGTTTAAAAAAGAAATTAGTCTTTTTGACTGTTGAAACAGAAGGAGTGGATCCAGGGGGAGATGAGGTGGTTTGGTGTGATGGGAAGGTAAGTAGATATTCCTAAGGTTATCATTTTTTAACTCTTTATACCTCAAAATGATTTCATTAAGTATCACACAGGCCAGCAGTAGATGCTGAACTGACTCAATACTTTTTGAATATTCAGTATTCAACGGGTAAGTTGGTTTATTAGTTTTTAATGCTTATAATGCTAATCACACACATCAAGTATAAAACTATTATAAAATCAACATCATCAATAGCGGAACTGTAAATCAATCTATCACTGTAGGTTTATTCAGAGATGCCAAAAACTGGCTAGCAATGTTGTGTATACTTAGCTTTAAAAATGGGCTCAAAAATTTATTGAAACTGTGCAAAATGTTTCATGGCTATAATACAAGTATAATAAATTAAAATTGATATTCTCAAGTTATAACTACACTGTGTACAAGTAGTTTATTAAATGGTGCTAATAATTGCATACGTGTAAAGCTTCATTAGAGATAGGCTTATTCTATAGTCTAAAAACTTAAAAAACTGCTTAAAACATGAAAAGGATCAAAGTTTTAAAAACAAAAGCGAGATGGCAATTATTTCTGTTTGCACATGCTCTGTTAACTAGCCCTGTAAGTGTAATTATTACACGTCAAAAGGGGATGGAGCCATGTGGGGATGTATCTTATCTATTATCAATATACAATTATTAGTAGTCATTGTTAGCATAAATGATTGGGCTTTATCTCCACCAGGGACAGCTAGTAACATAGAAGCCAGATAAAACTTCACCAGGAAAATAAGCTTTGCATCGTGTAGCTCACTTTAATTTTTGAGTTTTGATATGATGTAACATTTTAGGTTGTTGGATATACCACGTCTGGTTGCTATGGCTGGCAGGTTGGCTCTAGTATATGCATGGCTTACCTACCAATAGAATTAGTAAAAAACGGAGCTATAGTCCAAGTAGAAGTCTTAGCCCAGAAATATAACGCTACGGTGCACAAGCAACCCTTAGTTAAACATGAAACCCGTAGGTAAAAGTAGTTATTTTGAAGAGCAATAGTTTCTAGTCATTCATATTCTGCAGCTAGTCAGGATTTAAGGCTAAGTTTAGCCTTAATGTGTGAACAGCCTCTTAAATCAGCTGTTCCTTTCTTTTAATGATGACTGAGCATTTTCACTTGAATTTTGTATTTTTTAAGACTATTTATAAATACAAATACTATTTGTATGTTTGTTGGCTTTTGTTTTAGATTACATTCTTATATTTTGCCTCTTTCCTATTCTGCATGTGTCAGTTGCATAACTAACTGTACATTTGTTGCACCTGAATATTGTGTGGGAAACACTCAATAGTGTTTTTATTTAAATAGTTCAAAGTTAGCTTTGAAAACTGCTGAATAAAGTCACATGACTTTCATAATAGTGACACGTATTGAAACCTAGTGTATAAGCATTATTTCCTTATGGTTTTAGCCCTAAGATTATGCTAAAAATTTTTTGATAAAAATATTATTTTGATGGAAATACAGTTTTGCAGTTGAATATGTTAGCAAATTTTATTGATTTACTAAGTTTGTACGACACTGATTACTATAATTTGTGTTAGTCCTCTATTATTGTAGTGTCATGTTAGTGAGAAAGGTGATTTGTTTATATATGTCAGACTGACAATATATTTTCCTTACTCACAATAAGACATAAACACACATCTCTTCTATTCAGCAAAACATCAAAACAAAAGACACCATAAGTAGCATAAAACTTGACTTCATCTCTTTGAAAACTGGATCAAAATTCAGTAAGCTGTTACAACACATTTTATATTCACTTGCATAGATTTTAATATTTATACGTACTCTAATTGTTGTGAAGTTTATATATATTTTATTTTGCATTAATTAGAATAACAAAAATGGCAGTTTTGCTCTGTAAAACCTCACACTAAGCGCACTATACTAATGATTTATAATTTTAAGTTGAACAAGGAAGTGCATGACATACTATAATCCCCCACTCACTCACATCACCCACTATAATAACTTATCTAATCATAACAATAATCATGTGCCCATAATAACATGCTTAGCCTCTAATACGACAGAAGTCATTGTTTAATTGAGCGCCTTGTGTACTGCCGACTACATGCAGGCTCTACACTCAACTTTCACTGAGACTTCCAATATATAACAGTTGTAGTTAAGGTGAGTATAGCAATATTTCTACTATATTGTAGTATAAGTGTAATACTATAGGTGTAGTACTATACTATACATGTACTGTAGGTGTGATACTATAATATACCTATACTATAGGTGTAGTACTATACTATACATGTACTGCATGTAGCTGTGATACTATAATATATACCTATACTGTTGTACTATACATGGACTATAGGTGTGACATATATATCTGTACCATAGGTGTAGTAACCAAACCTCTGAATAATGAAGTTATTTGTTTCCATTGCTATTAGCTTTATTGTTAATTTAAAGCTAACTCAGCATGCATAGTAAATGCAGTATTTTAAACTGGTGTGTAAAATACCTGCCCCACCAGGAATCAAACCTCGGACTTTTAACTTACAAGCCAACATGCTACTCATTGCACTATGAGAGCTACTGGAAATCTCAACACTATGAGATGTTGGATTATTTGGTATAATGAATACAAAGTTTATTACAAGAAGCATTTCAGACTAATTTTGTCATTAAATCATGGAGGCAGCCAGGCTTAAGTCATAACCCACATTCCAGTGCATCAAATCCTGAGAAAATGTAGATGGTGACAGAAATATCAAATCCTCCATCTATCAAGTTTCTTGTGTAGTTTGTGTGAAAAACTTTCAATAGTTCATCAACAGGTTAAAACTATTATTATTGTTCTCATAGCAACAATTGATGGCAATAAACAATTATAATATGAACATGTTCTTTGCATGGGTGTAAGTGCAGCGATGCAAATTTTACATATAAAATTAAACAGATAGAATAGTTTCCCTGCGCAGTACTCCATAAATTTGTGGTGAATATCTGTAAGTTGTCATTGGTGCTTAAAATTATGTGCTGCTGCTAAGTTTATACTAAGTCGATCTACATCATTACAGTATTGAAAAGTTATTGTTGAAGTATTTCAATAACGATAATAACTGCAACCTACATCAGTGAACTGTCAATTTATTAACATTACTGGAAGAAAAGAATATTACCTTTGAAAATTTGTCATCGAAAAAAAGATGTTTCATATTGTATAGCATTAGATTCAATCGAAAGTTGGTGGATTTTCAGGCGCAGCATTGATAATAAAACAATCAGCGTGCTTTACCACTGCATTGACTTACCTATCGGAAAATTGATTATGCTGTGTTTATTATACTACGTAACTTATAAATGCAACATGAGCCCAATGCTGCATGGGTTCTGACTATTAGATGCTCTATTAGGGGGGGGGGGGGGAGCAGCAATGACCCATGCACTGGTCTAGCAAGACACGCGTTAGATTGGGCTGCAAAACAAAACCTACAGGGGTTAGAAACCTGGCAGTGCTGTCGAAATAAATCAACCATGCTGTTTTTATGCTGAACTTGATATTGTAAAGATTATATTATAATATCAGCATGATATGAGGAATAAGTGTTATCCAGCCCAGATTTCCTTATCCCTGCACACACAGTGACAGCTCCACATTCAGTAATAATGCCATATGGCCACTCAAAGTTCATATACTTCCTTCTTATCAATCAGAAAGTGAATTGTCAGCTTATCTGCACTATAATGTACTCAAATTTATCTATTTGACAATCTAGCTATATATATGACTATTGTAACTGATACGTAATCAAATAACTAAATTGTATTTACTTGGAAATACATTGGTTACCAATCACTCACTGGTGAGCTGCGCAACAGTCTATCAGGAATTTCATAGATCTAATCTACATTTGTTACTCTTCTTCTGACACACCATTATCAGTTCCTTCAACTGATGTAATCATTATAAATTAAATATGTGGGAGTAAAACCCAAAAACTATGTTTCCATGACTGCGCATGGTTTGTAATTTGCATAGACTTATGGTTGTGATTTCATTCGATGTAACTATCTTCATTTGCATTGGCAAATAAAAAATCCATTCACATAATGCGAATGATGGAAACGCAGTGTATGCCTGGTCTGAGATGGAAATATCATAATAACTGGGAATTGGAACCAAATTCATTAAAATTCATGTTTTAGTTTTGCACGGATCACCTAGTTGGTATAGTTTAGCATATCATCAGCTTATATTTAGAAACTGTATTTTGTCTATGTTTTAGGATATCCGATCAACAAAGTTCAAACATGGCTGAAAGCTTTAATCAAGATAACTTGGATCAAACTACTTCTATGACAGTAGAAACAGATGATGAGGTGGCATCATCACAGGAAGATATGACACGGCACACAAACACATCAGAACAAGGGGAACACAACTTTAGCATCTCCCTGTAAGTATATTCTATTGATGATCAAAGACGTACTTATAAAACTTAGATCCTTATTTATGTATTAATGTGTTTATTGTTGTTTTATGTTTGCAAGTGTTGTTAAAGTTGTACTATAATTGATGTTTTTGTAAATTATGATGCTTGAATTCTTATGAGATCTTAATTTAACTAATTTTGTATAGGAAAAGCATAACTTAGCAGGTGATAGCTATGAATCTTTCTCTAAATGATATAGCTCAACAAAGAGTTCAATTCCGCAAACGCACTGAGCAGTGGGTATATACTACCACCACACACGCACACACACCACACACACCACACACACCACACACACCACACACACCACACACACCACACACACCACACACACCACACACACACACACATGCCCACACACACACACTCACACACACACACCACACACACACACACACACACCACACACACGCACACACACCACACACACCACACACACCACACACACCACACACACCACACACACCACACACACCACACACACCACACACCACACACACCACACACACCACACACACCACACACACCACACACACCACACACACCACA